>CM031694.1:35475898-35497866 GCA_018466805.1 Hippocampus abdominalis | reverse complement strand
CGGTTGTTATTTTCTTGTTCCCCCTTCCCACCTATTTTTTTTCTTCAATACATGGCGTGCAGCAATGAGTAACGAACCAGGCGGGCATTTTAAGGGTCTCACGACTCAATAGTACTTTAGAGAAAAATACTTTCTTCTCACTTTATTGCTATATAAAGTTTCTATATAGAGATATGATACAATGTTACATGATTGTAAACAACAACAACAAAGACGACTCCCTTTATGATCCCGACAGCAAAACGTCCGTTGCTATGATAAACAGATTAAGAAAAAAAACAAAAAATATGATGAAAAGTTTTAACCGCTCAACGGGACAATGCTAACGGACGTGTTTGTTAGCAGCGGCTAGCTAGCATTTGCACACGCGAACGCGCGTTCCTTTCTGACTGCTAAATGCTAGCGCTTGCTAAATAAGACGACATCACACACACACGAGGGCATTTGGTCCCCAAAACGTTTGTACCAGCAACAGATTGGTAAAGGGAAACAAACAAAACACAAAATCAAGAGGAATGACACAAGGACAATTTGGAGTTGCATTCTCAGGACCAATCGAGTGACAAATTGCTCCGATTGGCTGCGCTCTTCGACTGAGTGCCCGTCAATCAGAAAACGGACACATACGTACAAAAATTCATATCCACATGCTCGCCGCAGAAGTTCACCAATTAGAAAATGGTTATAAAAAAAAAAAAAATTATATATCCAATTCTATATATCGTAAAAAACATTTTTCAATTCATTTTGGCACTGACCTCCAAGTGGTAGCTGTAAAATCCACGCTAGCACAAACAAAACGATGCTAGCGTGGCTGGATAGCATCTGCATGCTAATGGAGCTAGCTGTCGCTATGGCAACGTTTGACATATATACAGAGAGAGAGCGAGAGAGGGCGGATGGTTGACGGGGTGGTTACCGTGGTGACGGAAGGGGAGCCGTGTGGTTACCATTGTGGCAGGAGGGCGTTGGAAGGGTTACAGAGGGCCGGTCATCATTGTGATACAAGGAAGAGTGGTGCCATTACCATGGTGATGGGAAGAGTGGTACGGTTACCATGGTGACGGGAGGCGATGACAAGGTGATCACGGTCACATGGTGGTTGATGACTTGGTTAACATGGTGACAGAGGGATGGCATGGTTACCCCCAGCCCTACCCATCATGATGGGTAGGGCTGGGGGGGCGGGGAGGGGGGGGGGGGGGGGGTGATGCGGTTACCATGGTCGCAGATGAGTGTTGCGAGATCATGTTGACAGATTAGGAGGGCACGGTGAGGCGTGGCGATGACATGACCACGGCGGCAGAGGTGACGATGTGGTCACCGCACCGTGACAGAGAGAAGGGTGTGGTTACCGTGGCGACTGGGAGATGGCGAGGTTGCCACGACCACGACATCGTTAGCAGCGCGGCTGTCAGAGGCAAACGCCGGCGGCGCTTAATCGCGGACCGTTTTGCTCAGAGGTCATCGTCCATGCTGCTCCCCCTGCTGCTGCTGCAGCGCGACGCCCCGCATGACAACATGGGGTCGGCGCCGCCGGCCGGCGACATCAGGCCGCCGTCCTCCATCAGGATGTCTCCAAAGTCGTCCAGCGCCGCCAGCCCCGCCTGGTTCATCAGGTCCGCGGGGAAGGCGCCTTCGCCGCCTTGAAGCTCGTTCAGCTCCTCCAAGCCCAGCGCGTCCGACGACGACGACGTCGCGGCAGAGAAGAAGCCCTGCGAGTCGGTCGGGGTGCCCTCGCCGCAAGAAAACGCCACGCCGTGGAGGCTTGCCTGAAGCTCCAACTCCTGAAAATGAAGACGTTGTCAAAAGGTGGGGGGGGGGGATTGACGAGTGAGTGTCACTGACCTGAATGCGCAGCATCAGGGTTCTGTTGGCGTGTTCCAGTCTCTTGTGTCTTTCTTCCATGTCGCGAGCTCGCTGTTGCTCTTTCTGAAGTCTTCGGATGTAATCCACCGAGGCCTTCAGGATGCTTCCTTTGTTCCACCTGGCGTCCCTGTCCAATCAAAAGGCCTCGTTTAGCGCCCGCAACTGAACCCCCCCCCCCCCCCCCTTCTGAGGTACTAACGGGTCGGGCGTCTTGGGGACGAGCGCGCCCAGCTCTTTGATGCGGTCGTTGATGTTGAAACGGCGCCGCCTCTCGACTGGAAAGCAAAAAAAATAAAAAATAAAAAAAAGCGGCTCTTCAACTGTGTGGCGGGTAAAAGCGTGAATTCGGGGGGGGGGGGGGGTCAATTGGTTTGTTCGCTGAGGAACTCACTCAGGTTGTGATTGTCCTTCTTCTGCCGCTCCTTCATCAGCACTTTTGTATCCATATCTGCAACGTCATAACATCTTCATTGGATACAAGATCGTGTTGAATTAGGATCGGGTGATAAGGCCTTAAAAGAAAAGCGGAGATTTTTTTTTTCTATAAAAATGTGATTTTTTTTTTTTACAAAAAGCAATATGAGTGACATTTTTTTGGGCGTTCTGGATTTTTTTTTTCCCCCTTCTCCTGAGCTTTAAATTGTTTTCTCCGACACCCCACCCGAGCATCAACTTATGTCACCTAAATAAAGTTGATTTAAAAAAAAAATATATATTTTTCACCAGATGGCCATTTCCTGAAAAAAAAAGAAGTCACTTTTCACGTACATTTCTACTGGGTGATTTCCGTAGGAGAAGTGATTTGTTGAACTTTGGCGATTATCTTGAGGTTCACTGAACAGGAAGTCAGAAGTGATGACAATGTCAAATTTGTGCCTAAGGATGTCGTTGTGCTGACTGAGGAAACGGGAGAAAGGCACACGGTCGCTGTATGAGTCGGACGACGGGGGGGGGGGGGGTGGTCGCGTCGCCACTGGGGCAACAGCCAATCAGCCGCAGACCATTTCATATTTTCACATGTACGTGGGAGGGGGAGGGGGGCAAAATTTTGAATGCCGTGGTCACCAGTGGCCTGCTCTGATTTCCCTGCTCGAGAGTCACGAAACATTTGTTGTATTAATATTGAGGTTTTATCCCCCCCCCACCCCTGAAATTGGTGCCTTTAGTTTTTTTTTTTTAAATCACATTAATTTGCCAATTCACTTATTGTAAATGACAATAAAATAAAGTAAGATACACAGCTTTAGTTCACATTGTAATTCATAAAAAAGAATAACTGGTTCATGATTGGAAATTAATTAAACTGTAATCAGTTTAATAAAAATGTTTTTAAATGGCTCCATTTTTATATTATAACAAGAAACTATTTCAATTTCCTAAAATTATACATTCAATTCGTCCATAGTCAATTTCAATCATGACCCCAGATTTTTTTTTTTTTAAAGATATTTTCTTGTTCGACGTAGTACAAATTTCACAACAAATTGTAATTTATTCAATTCATATTCATTTTTGATACATTTAACTCATGAAATAATCTATACAAAAGTCGTTAAAACAATTTTGAGTACACTTTTTTTTTTTTTTTTTTAAACAATCTCTGAAGTAATTGGTTAATTATTTAACGATAGTAATGCAAATGATACCGTTTTATTATGAATTCAAAAAATGTTGTTTCATATATTTAGCAAATGTATCCTAAAATTATGTATCACATACCCATCCGTTATCCGAACCACTTTTCCATTATGAATTAAAATGATAAATGTTGTATTTGCTCATTTGGTGACATAATGAGATTGATTTATTGTAAATACAAATTCATACAATAAACAACTTTCGATATACTTTTGAAAAATAAAAAGGTTTATTCATAAAATAATTTCAATGAGCATGATTCTTTTTAGACCTTTTGATATATTTGATTCTTGAAATAAACCGTTTTAAATATACCCTTAACTTTTGACCATATTTCCGAGAATTGCCTTCGCGTCCGTTCGTTTTAAAAGTGAAATGGCATTTGGGGGGGGGGGGCGGGTGATCCCTCTCTTGTAACCACGGAAACGGCAAAACGCAGCAGCAACTCAACTGTTCGGCTCTGGCTTGACGGCGAGCAGGTCGGCCGGGCAGCTGTTGCTAACGGCGACTGCTGCGGGCGTGGCTTTCCCGCCGCTCTCCCCGTAGGCGTCCGGCATGTTTCCCGCCACCACCGGCAGCTGGAACAACCAATCAAAGCACAGAGTCAAACGCGGGACAGCGGAATTGCGGAGAATGTGGGTGCGCACGTCCCAAAACAAATCGACGACAAAAAAAAGGCAACCATGCTGAAAAACGAATCACCAGAAATCATTTTGATGGCTTGCTACAAATAATGATGCAACTGCTCAGCTAAGCGTAGGGGCATATCCACAGCAGGCCCAAAAGTGCCCCCCCCCCCCCCCCCTGTTCCTCAGGCTCTGCCGAACAGTGCGGGTGGTTGACATGCTAAAGCTAACAAGCTAAACTAACCACTCAGCTGCAGGTGCCAAGAGACGACAAAACGTGTTCATTCACTCGCGTGACATTTTCTACATGTTGACACAATTGAAAAGCAATCAAACAATTCGCTTACCACATCTGCGAAATGTTTTTAATCAAATGACGTCAAGCATTCATAGTAATACACACATTTAGACGTACAGTCAAACCTCGGTTTTTCGAAGGTCTCGGTTCTGGTCCAATTCGGTTTTCGACCAAAAATTTCGCGTTTTTTTATGCCTCGGATGACGAAGAAATTTCGGTTCTCAAACAAACTGAGCGCACTTGACCGCACCATTTGACTCCTCTCGCCTTCCTTACACGAGGAAGTGACGCTTCCTCGTGTTGCTTTCCATTGTGAGTAGACGTGTTCAGTAAACATTTTTATCTTAAAAAGAGCCTTGTTTCGGTTTTCGAACTATTTCGGTTTTCGAACAGCCTTCTGGAACGGATTATGGACGAAAACAGAGGTTTGACTGTACAGTGATCCCTCGGTATTTCGTGGTTTGTTTATCGCGGCTTCGGTGCATCGCGGATTTTTTTCAAACATATTCATTAAAAAATAAATAATAATAATAATTTAAATCCGCAAAAAGTCCGCGAGAAGCTCGCAGTTGTTTTGCAGCTTCTGGCGGACCGTTTGCGGACTTAAAAAATAAATAAATAAATATTTTTTTTTTAACTGTACATGTTAATTGGTCGCTACTTCACGGATTTTCGTTTATCGCGGGTGGTTTTGGCCCCCAATTAACCGCGATAAACGAGGGATTACTGTATATTAATACGAAGCTAATGCTAACTATCTCACGTGCCCACAGACTCCATCGCATTATCACTGGTGGAGGCAGGATTTTGTCTCCCAGCCACCGAAACACACCACTTATGCTACGTGCCATTCAATTCAAGTCAATGCAGTTCGTGCGGCGGGTGACGCGGGAAGCGTGCACCGAAAATCCGCTCATTTCGTCTATTCGCCAGAGCGAAATAAACAGAACTTTTTACGTGCTTTCCCTCGCGCGAATCAAGTCGCCGCGTCACCAGGAACCCCCGGCGTTCAAAAGCTGGCGAATAAAGCGAGGCGGAACGCTCACGGCGGATTCGGTGTGCACGTAGCATTAGCGTAGCATTGACATGGCCAAACGCAAATACCGCCCACCGCGACATCCGACATTGTACGTTATAATCAGAAGGTAACGATGGTAACAGCGTGCTCTCATGCTAATACATGCTAGCATGACAGCTCTCGCGAGCTTTCGGATTTACACGATGTTGGCAACAGCGCGGCCGACTTAGGGAAGGGCGCGCTCACAAACACATTTTCAGAAATAGGCGGAGGAACAGGCGCTCTAGACACCGCAACTCTTTGCACACACACATTCGAAAGGGCAGATTTCCATAATACGCGAGAGTTACGACTTTCTTGGAACTCAGCGAGCAGATATCGATGCTAAACGCTAACTTCGCAAAATCAACGGCAAACATGTCACGAACTATCACGTTATTGCCAATTTCGCTCGAAATGATAATCTTGCGCCTCATTGTTTTGTGTATCGAAGCTCAAATAAGTTGCTACGTTGAGATAAAACAACAACAACAACAACAACAAAAGTTTGTCCCCCCGTCGCAACATTTCAGAACAAAGACATTACCTCTCCTTTAAGTCTCCTCTTATCATGCTCCTGCAGGAAAACTAAAATCCTCATCGCTTTGCACGCATGCACACACACACACAGTCACTCACTCACTCACTGTGCTAGCTAGCGCATGGACACACACACACACACACACACACACACGTGCAAAGCGTGCACACAGGTAAATCAGCGGTACGACTTCTGTCTGTTTCTCTTCGGCGACTGTTAAAAAATGAGGAAACAGCCCTTCAGAAGAAAAGAAAAAAAAAAAAAAAAAAAAAAAAACTTCCCTCAGCAACCTTATTAGCACTTGCTCACTCGCAAACACACACCAACAAGTGCCCAGGAAGAGGAAGGAGTCAGAGCTGCGTAAGCATCACAAAAAAACCCGGGAAAACGCCACCTCATCAATTTTGTTTCTGCTTCGCCCTCAGAATCACACACAAAAACGCACGCACGCGCAAACACACACTCAAACGCACTCACACACACACACTTTATCACTCTCTGACACGCTCTTAAAAGACCAGCTCTCTTACACACACACTCTCATAGACAAACAAGCTCAGACATACACACAACTCTCGCGAACACAGACTCTTCCATGCTCTCTCACTTACACACACACACATACACACACACATTCCTGTACTTGTGGCACAGTGAGGACCAAGTGGAAAGGCCTACAAAGCAAGGACCACCCTTTCTGCTCCAGGCGTGTGCGCGCTGACACACACTCACACACACAGTGTCAAACACCCTCACTGAAACTTGCACACTCAAACAGTCGCAGACAGATCTACACTTACATACTCAAATTCATACTCTCAGGAAAACCTCTTGCTTTCTCTCTCGAAACTCCTCTACAATGAAACCTACCTCTCTCTCTCTCTCTTGAAACCCCTCTACAATGAAACCTATCCCTCCCTCTCTCTCTCTCGAAACTCCTCTACAATGAAACCTACCCCTCTCTCTCTTTCTCTCTCGAAACTCCTCTACAATGAAACCTACCTCTCTCTCTCTCTGTCGCTCTCTCAACTCCTCTACAATGAAACCTACCCCTCCCTCTCTCTCTCAAAACTCCTCTACAATGAAACCTACCTCTCTCTCTCTCTCTCTCTCTCTCAACTCCTCTACAATGAAACCTACCCCTCTCTCTCTTTCTCTCTCTCAACTCCTCTACAATGAAACCTACCTCTCTCTCTCTCGCTCTCTCAACTCCTCTACAATGAAACCTACCCTCTCTCTCTTTCTCTCTCTCAACTCCTCTACAATGAAACCTACCTCTCTCTCTCTCTCTCTCTCAACTCCTCTACAATGAAACCTACCCCTCTCTCTCTTTCTCTCTCTCAACTCCTCTACAATGAAACCTACCTCTCTCTCTCTCGCTCTCTCAACTCCTCTACAATGAAACCTACCCCTCCCTCTCTCTCTATCTCAAAACTCCTCTACAATGAAACCTACCTCTCTCTCTCAAATCCTCTACAATGAAACCTACCTCTCTCTCACAACTCCTCTACAATGAAACCTACCCCTCTCTCTCTCTTGAAACCCCTCTACAATGAAACCTACCTCTCTCTCTCTCTCTCTCTCAACTCCTCTACAATTAAACCTACCCCTCTCTCTCGCTCTCTCTCTCTCAACTCCTCTACAATGAAACCTACCCCTCTCTCTCTCTCTCTCTCTCGAAACTCCTCTACAATTAAACCTACCCCTCTTTCTCTCTCTCGAAACTCCTCTACAATGAAACCTACATGGGCGAAAATGTTTACATCTGAGATCAAATTTGCTACAGTGAAAAACCCCTGTTGTGAAAGATTTCTTGCTGCAAACATGATTTCGTTGCAGAGGAGTTTCACTGTCTATAAAGCATTTTCAGAGGTACACCACTCCCTCGCACAAAACACGCACACACACAGCAAGCATTGGAGGAGGGGGCCGAGCATTACCGTTGCGGCAAGCTGCTGCCGTGAGTCGAGCAAGGTGAGGAAGTCGTCGCTGAGGCTGGACTCAAGGCTGATGATGTCATCGATGACCGTCTCCTCGATCTCAAAAGAGCCAATCAGAAAGGATTTGGGGTTGGATTACGCCGAGTCTGGACACGGACTTCTCAGAGAAAAGACGGATGAGGTTGGACAAGAAAGACTACACACCATCTCTTTTTGCATACACATTATGAGCCAACGCATAGTTCTATTTTAATAGAAAGGCACTCGTGCAGAAAATAGTCAAAGTTGGGAAATGTTGCTGCATGCCTTGAATAGGAAAGAGGAGTGCCATTTAGTGGGGGGGGAAAAAATCCTGATTAAAACCGTCAAATCCAGTAGTACAAAATCTTGTGCACCAACCGTTTCCCTTTTTGCTTAGCGTTGCCATTTTTAGCCCACATCCCACATGAGTCATCAATTGGACCAACTTTAGAGCGCTTAACGCGCGGAGACAAACGCACGCGCTCCCGTCTGCGTTACCTCCACTTTGGGGCTGCTGAAAGCATGCCGACTGCTGAGGGAGGAGTCCGACGACGGCCCCGAAGCGTTGCGACTGGCCGGCCTGATGGCGGAGGAGAGGTACTGTCGGACCTGCTGCTTCTGGGCCTGCTGGATGTGGTAGCGGGTTGGGTTTTCCAAGTGGGTCTGCACCTGAGGGGGTGGCGGGAGGTCAGCACGCAACGCGGCACATGTGTCAACACCGTGCGAGACGTCGCAAATTGGTCCTCGGTGATGTGATCGCAGTACCGTCTCCGTCTTGCGAATGATTTCCTTGTCTTCTCAATTAACTCATTCACTCCCATAGACGTTTTTAAACGTCTTTTCAGACTTGGTTCAGAATTGGCTGGTACTGAATGAGCTAAGAGAAGCGCAGTGTGTCACCAGCGATCGGCCCGCTAAACTGTGATGAGAACATGCAAATCTGACACAGGAAGGGCGGAGCCGGAATCTGTGAGACGTGTCGCACCACAGTTTATCCGCTAAAAACTAGCCGGCCAAAGCGACAATCGACGACTGTCGTCTTTTGATCGCGCCGTATGGACGATCAGAATTTTAAAAAACATGGGTTTACGTTTTAGGGTCTATTCATGATTCCTGAGGTCACAGCAGTCACATACTGCGCCGATGTCATGTGGTGTTCCACAGGGCTCAATTCTGGGGCCTCTGCTGTTCTTACTGTATCTGCTCCCATTGGGTTCCATCTTAAGGAAACACGGTATTTAGCTGTTTGGTGCTTTCTACCGTCTTTGTTACTGATTTGTTGCTTTACTGTTGTATATGTTAGTTACAAATATGTTGAACTACCCTAAAACTATCTTTGTTGCTTTAAAACTGGCAGTCAAAAAAAAAAAAAGTAATTTGTCAGGTCAAGTTTCACACTGTCATATAACCGAGCAAGTCCAAAAATTGACAACCACTTAAGCCCCCAACCTCCGCCTCGTACCTTCAGCACTTCGACAGGGACCTGTGCCGGAGGCCCGCAGAGTGACGCGCTGACGCAGACGGGCGACGACGGGGAGGCGGCGGGCAACCGCAGAAGCTGCTGCTGCTGCGCTTCCTTCTGCTCTTCCTCGAGAGCCTGCCGACGCATCAGATCCTGACGCATCAGGACCCTGCGGGACAGAACGGCGTCAGGATCGGACGCCGGCGGTCACACCGGGAGAAGCCGGAAGTGCGTACCTGGAGGACATCGCCACGGGCACGGATGAAGAGGAAGACAAGGCGGAGGAAGAGGAGCCACTTGCTGAAGCACTGAGGAGACAAAAAAATGTCCCATTAAGGTTGCGAGACCAATGTCCGAGGTGTAACGTGTCATCACGTCGCGACACGGCGTAGGGACGCCGAGCCAGAGGTCGGTGAGTTTACCCGCCGTGGATGGGCTGACTCTTGATCTGGTAGAAGGTGTCGCATTCTGCTGGCAGCAGGGCGTCCACCTCAATATCAGCCACGATCCCAGACTCCACCCTATAAGAGCGCAAACACAAAGCGACCGAATCAGAGGCCTCGCGGTTCACGCCGGAACCCCTCCGACAATCTTCCATTCTCCTTATGAAAGGGAATTAGGTACAGTTTAGTCGCTGACGGTGTAGCGGCACGCACGCATGTCCGGCGTGGGACCGGTACCCGTTCAGTGACGACGTGGACGAGGGTGTAACCGGTCGTTTGTCTCTACACGTGTCCCGCGACTGACTGGCGACCAGTTCAGGGGGCTGTGCGCCTTTCGCCCAAAGTCTATCCCCGCGACCCTCTTCAGCATAAACGCTGGTGAAAATGGCTGGCTGGATGGATTTACAGTTCCTTATCCAAGAAGGAAAGGAAAAATATCTACTTTGGTGTAAAGTCTGCTGACTCGTTTGCAGCACTTGGTTGGCATTGGCGGTCGCGCTCTTGAGTGGTTTAGGTCCTATTTAGCTGCCAGAACCTTTTGTGTCAGCCTTGGCTGCTCTGAGTCACGTATTGCTCCTCTGTCATGTGGTGTTCCACAGGGCTCAATTCTGGGGCCTCTGCTGTTCTTACTGAGTCTGCTCCCATTGGGTTGCATCTTAAGGAAACACGGTATTTGTGGAGTTCACATGTTCTCCCTGCACTGGCGTGGCTTTTCTTTGGGTACTCCGCTTCCCTCCCACATTCCAAAAACATGCACAGGAGCTTGACTGAACGCTCTAAGATTGTCCAGCAGTGTGATTGTGAGCGCAAATACAGTCAAACCTCGGTTTTCGAACGTCTCGGTTCTCGATCAATTCGGTTTTCGACCAAAAATTTAGAGTTTTTTATGCCTCGGATGACGAACAAATTTCAGTTCTCGAACAAACTGAGCGCACTTGAATGCACCAATTGACTCCTCTCGCCTTCCTTACACAAGGAAGTGACGCTTCCTCGTGTTGCTTTCCATTGTGAGCAGACGTTTCAGTCAACATTTTTATTTTAAAAAGAGCCTGGTTTCGGTTTTCCAACAATTTCGAACAGCCTTCTGGAACGGATTATGGACGAGGTTTGACTGGAGTTGTTGGTCAAAAAAAGTGTGCCCTGTGATGGGCTGGCGACCGGTTCAGGGTGTCCCCCGCCTGCTCCCCGATGATGGCCCGGATAGGGTCCAGCATGCCCACGACTCTTCTGAAGAAAAGCGGATTAGAAAATGGATGGATGCATTAAAAAAAAAAAAAAAAAAAAGGATCGGAATTTTCATTGACTATTTTGGGGGGCACAGGGACGGCCGGGCAAATTAAAGCAGCAAATAATAGAGGAAGTCTTGATCATATAAATCCTTAGTGGGCCACATGTGGGACGCGGAATGCCTGCTGTCTTGGATGGCAATGCGTGACATTTCATCCTCTTCCTCTCTCCCCCTCCGACCCCAAAAAGTCATTTCAAACAACAAACAGATGAACGAGTGTGCATTTCAGCTGAGTCACTTCCAACATTAAGCCCCAAAGACTCCTTTTCCTCCCTCCCTCCTTCCTTCCAAAGTTTCTATACAAGTGAGATCGCTTCGTCGGGACAGTCGGAAATCATCGTCTCGTGATTTTCCTTTTAGACTCTGCGCTTCTTGGACTCAACTCAAGTGTATTTCGAGAGCACTTGAAAACAACCACCGCTGTCGACAGTGAGAGCGTGTGGGTGAAAATGAGCTCACAGATTAGTACAGTGAAACTCCTCTACATTGAAATCTACATGGGTGAAAATACCCCCTAGTGTGAAAATTTTTTTCATGCATTAACACCATGCCCACTTTCCTGTTTCAAATTTGCTACAGTGAAAAACCCCCTGTTGTGAAAAATTTCTTGCTGCAAACATGATTTCGTTGTGGAGGAGTTTCACTGTACTTTGGTGCAAGGAATCGTTTCTTCTTGATTACTGCGATCAACTCCAGTGAAACTCCTCTACAACGAAATCTACATGGGTGAAAATACCCCCTAGTGTGAAAAAATGTTCATGCATTAACACCATGCCCACTTTCCTGTTTCAAATTTGCTACAGTGAAAAACCCCCTGTTGTGAAAAAATTCTTGCTGCAAACATGATTTTGTTGTAGAGGAGTGTCACTGTACTTTGGTGCAAGGAATCGTTTCTTCTTGATTACTGCGATCAACTCCAGTGAAACTCCTCTACAACGAAATCTACATGGGTGAAAATACCCCCTAGTGTGAAAAAAATGTTCATGCATTAACACCATGCCCACTTTCCTGTTTCAAATTTGCTACAGTGAAAAACCCCCTGTTGTGAAAAAATTCTTGCTGCAAACATGATTTCGTTGTAGAGGAGTGTCACTGTACTTTGGTGCAAGGAATAGTTTCTTCTTGATTACTGCGATCAACTCCAGTGAAACTCCTCTACAACGAAATCTACATGGGTGAAAATACCCCCTAGTGTGAAAAAATGTTCATGCATTAACACCATGCCCACTTTCCTGTTTCAAATTTGCTACAGTGAAAAAAACCCTGTTGTGAAAAAGTTCTTGCTGCAAACATGATTTCGTTGTGGAGGAGTTTCACTGTACTTTGGTGCAAGGAATCGTTTCTTCTTGATTACTGCGATCAACTCCAGTGAAACTCCTCTACAACGAAATCTACATGGGTGAAAATACCCCCTAGTGTGAAAAAATCTTCATGCATTAACACCGTGCCCACTTTCCTGTTTCAAATTTGCTACAGTGAAAAACCCCCTGTTGTGAAAAAATTCTTGCTGCAAACATGATTTCGTTGTAGAGGAGTGTCACTGTACTTTGGTGCAAGGAATAGTTTCTTCTTGATTACTGCGATCAACTCCAGTGAAACTCCTCTACAACGAAATCTACATGGGTGAAAATACCCCCTAGTGTGAAAAAATGTTCATGCATTAACACCATGCCCACTTTCCTGTTTCAAATTTGCTACAGTGAAAAAAACCCTGTTGTGAAAAAGTTCTTGCTGCAAACATGATTTCGTTGTGGAGGAGTTTCACTGTACTTTGGTGCAAGGAATCGTTTCTTCTTGATTACTGCGATCAACTCCAGTGAAACTCCTCTACAACGAAATCTACATGGGTGAAAATACCCCCCGGTGTGAAAAAATCTTCATGCATTAACACCGTGCCCACTTTCCTGTTTCAAATTTGCTACAGTGAAAAACCCCCTGTTGTGAAAAAATTCTTGCTGCAAACATGATTTCGTTGTAGAGGAGTGTCACTGTACTTTGGTGCAAGGAATAGTTTCTTCTTGATTACTGCGATCAACTCCAGTGAAACTCCTCTACAACGAAATCTACATGGGTGAAAATACCCCCTAGTGTGAAAAAATGTTCATGCATTAACACCATGCCCACTTTCCTGTTTCAAATTTGCTACAGTGAAAAAAACCCTGTTGTGAAAAAGTTCTTGCTGCAAACATGATTTCGTTGTGGAGGAGTTTCACTGTACTTTGGTGCAAGGAATCGTTTCTTCTTGATTACTGCGATCAACTACAGTGAAACTCCTCTACAACGAAATCTACATGGGTGAAAATACCCCCCGGTGTGAAAAAATCTTCATGCATTAACACCGTGCCCACTTTCCTGTTTCAAATTTGCTACAGTGAAAAACCCCCTGTTGTGAAAAATGTCTTGCTGCAAACATGATTTCGTTGTAGAGGAGTTTCACTGTATCCAGCCATCCATTTTCTGACCCGCTTTACTTATTAGGAGGACTGCAGTGCCTGCCGGAGCCTCTCCCAGCCGTCTTAAGGCAGTCGGGCGGGACACCCCGAAACAGGTCGCAAGCCAATCGCCGGGCACACATACACGAAGAACCATCCGCGCTCACACTCACACCGCGGGACAATTTCGAGTGCCCGATTAACCTGGAGTACATGTGTGTGTGTGTTTGTGTGCTTGTGTGTGCACGCATTAATCTTGGCTGACTCCTACTCGTGGAAAGCAAAGAGGATCAGAGATCCTCTGACCTTTGCGTCATCATCACAGTTACTCAGTAGTGGGAAGCAACCATGTACAAATATTTTGTTCCTGTACCGGAGGAGACTTTTTTTTCTCAGTCATCAGCATATATTTGTCTGACTAAATTTGAAACCGCATCCCGCATCTGCATTTTAAGCTCCTTAATTTGTCAGACTAGACTCATTTTTTAATCCAATACACAAACAGAGAGTGACAAATTCAACTGCCAGTTGAAATCTTGATTGATTGAGAGTTTGGGGTCATAGCAAGGTGGAAAGAAGAGAGACAGCAGCGACGTGAAGGAAAATAAAACCAAGGGAGCATTCGCGACAATTTGGAGAAACGAGATATTGCCCGTTCATTGCTTTGCTTGCGGGGAATTTGATCATTCTTGGTGTTGTGTCTTGCGAAAGGCTAAAAGTTGTCGAGTTACAATATTTCTCTGAGTTATCCTGAAAAAAAAAAAAGCACATAAAGGAATGTTGGATTTTTTTTTTTTGGTTCAGTTGCGATGATAGCATTTTTTTGTTACTTAGCTCACATGGTTAGCCAAGCTATGGTCAAACATTTTGAGAGCATAATGTTTTTCCCCAAGAAACCACCACGCCTGAGGAAAAGCAACCTATCAGACAGAAGGTGTGACTCACAAAGGTGTCCTTTGATGTACTGTACATACTCATCGGCACCCCCAGTGGCCTGACATTGACCGTGTTTACAAGCAGTCGATATTCGGCTTCCTGTCAAAATTCAGGTTTCCGAAGCATTCGGAAAAACCCAGCTTACACCGCGCGAGCGGACATTGTTACTCCAGCATTTAAATAAAACGATTTCAACAGCATCGCACGGACGTCGCGACACAAGGTGTGAATGAGCGCTTCTACTTTTACTTTTTAATACAATCATCTGTAATTGCGCTTAGCGACAGAGAGGGAGTCATTTTGCACCTGTGTCGTTATTACGGTAGTATTATCTAGTCCGGGGGTGTCAAACATACGGCCCGCGGGCCGGAACCGCCCCCCCCCCCAAGGAGTTTCGATCCGGCCTGCGGGATACTTTAAAAGTGAAAAAAAAAAATGCATTAAAGACACAGAATGAATATTTTAAATAAAACGCAATTCGTGGAGTATCCGCTAGGGGGCACACTGTTTTGATCACACATTTTTTTTTAATCAGGGAAGAAAACAGCAGTCTCAGTCTGTCACCGAGATAGACCCAACGCAGTAAATGATATAAAAGCGCCAATCAATGCTTCTTGAGACCAAAACAAAGGAAAGAGATGACATATTGGTGATTCATTGCACAGTACGGTATTATATTAATGGTTCGGCCAACTTGACATCTACCGAGTCCGTATGTGGCCCACAATGTGAAATGAGTTTGACACCCCTGATTCTAGTCACTTTGACATTACAGTTAACTCAAGCAGGGTCCGAGTGACTTATCTGAGCGGGTTTTGAGTTGGCTGATATTTTAATCTTTAACACTTTGGCGCCAGAATGATGACGACATGCACTGTTTTAAATACGTTCACTTTACAGCACATACTGAAATTCATTTTTCTTTTTTTTTTTATTGGCTTAATTCCGTCCACAGCAGAAACGATTTCAAGTTAACATCCTCCTGTGCCAGTTTAGAGGGGACATAAGCATCCAGGTTTTGAGGTTCCTGTGATTTCGTCCTTTAAGACTTTTCTTCGGCGCCGAAAACGATAACACCATACACCGTTTTAGGGGCCATCTACACCCCGTAAAAACTAAACATTCTGAATAAAATTCGCCAATCGATACGACTTCCGGGTCCGCCTGAGCAGCCAATAGAAGACAAAGTAAAGCCAGCAGAAATAAATAACGGTGACTCACCGAAGCACGTTGAGACTTTCAGCCGAGTCCAGGATGACAAACACGGTCTGGGGCTCTAGCGCACTCCGGCCCTGACCATCGCTCGATTCCCGGTCGGGACTGATGAAGGACATTTCTCCAGCAGTACCAAAGATACGCAGTTTCCAAGCCGGCCGAAATGAACACAGAGGAAAGAAGCCTGATTTTCCCAGCAGCCACCGCGTCCACACATACACACTAATGTGCAGCTGTGAGCGTAGACATACAACACACAGATCGGTCGCGTTCGTTTTTTTGGTTTTTTTTTGCTTCGACTAAACTTTTCAGAAAACACAAACAAGAAAGTGACGGACACCAAGTGGTGAAGATGATAATGAAAAATAGGAATCGTTTAAAATGTTTCCAGGTGAAAAAATGTCGAACTTTAAATGAGGAAGCTCAACCCGGAATTCTCGTTTTCTATCTCTACGCACAGGCGGGATAGACTACGGAAAAGGCCGATCGCCCTCTACCCAATAGCATCGCAGTTTTAAACCCTACCAGCCAATCAGATGCCGCTCTGCCTGCCTCTTCTGCTACTTGGCGGCCATCTTGTTTGTTTTCGTCTTTCGTTTGGGTGTTTCAGGGAAAATCCAATGTGACGTCAAGCAATCGGTTGACCGATATGGACAGCTGAAGTGGCCAATCAGCAAGTCTGGGTGAGGAGGGAGAGGCGGGTCTGCGTGTTTGTTTTTCTCTCAACTGGGTTAAATAGCCTTAAAAGATTAAAAAAAAACAGTATGGCGCCATAGAACGATATCAGCCACAGTCTAATTTTGTTTTATGTTCATTATGCTTCTGTTTAGTTTGTACTGAAAATTAAATAATGAGCAGAACGAGAAAAAAGCAACTTTGATTAACAAAAGCCATTTTATTAGGTTCCACTGTCAACGTTATTGATGTCAAATCAAGCAAACTATCAAGTGTCCAGTATTATTTGTTGCCGTAATGTGTATGAATAAATAATCTTTTAAATCAGTGTGTCCCATCATCTCAAGGCACACCACGTCGCAAAATAATTCACAAAAAGTGGATAAACAGGTTCGGTTAATTATGGACCTCCTGTCATCAAGTGGAAGAGCGATTGATTGTTCCCCCTGCTACACTGTATGTGTAAATTAATTAACAAAAAGATTTTTTTCATCAAATACTGGATAATTTCACGTGGCCCATCTGATGGGGAAATCACTATTTTACATACACTTTTTACCTTTAACTGTTGAATCTGTTTAAAAAAAACAAAAACATATGTGGCCCTTGAGCAACAGCCGCTTGTATAAAGTGCGAAATGACAGTTGTCGTCAATCCTTTGTTAATGCTTTATTTTAATGTCTTCAACACATTATGTCATTCACAAGGCAAAGTGACACAAAAGGTTTAAGGAAGGCAGTGGCCGGCCACTAACCAATCATCTCTCTTCAATCATCAATAATCTGCTGCTGCTGCTGTTGTAGTTCCCATGGCAACCAAGCAGCATTGGAACTCAGCACTCACCATAGCAACAAGACATCATAACTTGTGGATGTTAGCTGTTACGAAGGCGACATCGAAGGGCAAGTTCTGGAACCTGCTAGCTGCTATAGCAACACGAGGCTCGTGATCATTCAGGGGTTATGACGAGAAAAGTTTTTGTTTTTTTTCCCAAGGATGAACTGTAACAGGAAGTCCATTAATGTGACTTTAATCTGAAGATGTTGTCTCCATTGTAACAGCAGCCATCTACAGTCCACGATAATGTATGTGTGACCTGTAAAAATAGAAACATACTCACCAGAGGCCAAAAAGCCCAACAACGATAATACCATTATTACAATAGAACACTGCATTTGGCACGAGTTCATTCAGAACTCATAGCGCCACCTTGTGACCACATGTAAACATCAGCACCGCTCGTCTCCCATCGCGAGTTACGTGACTGGAAGGATCCCATGCAGCCTAGCTTGTCTGGTAGCTCACGAATGGGAAAGATTTGTCATCATCCGGCACTAGAGACGTCATCTAGCATTCAGCACCATGTCGACTAAAGCACAAAGACACAGAGTCAGAAGCTTCAGAGTACATTAAAAAAAAAAAAATGAAATCAACTCTAAGGCCATTTCCTTCTAACATCACTGAGGGAAGAGGAGCACCCAACACCAAAAAAAAATGTGCAGCAAAAGCCAAGTTGGAAGCCAACCAAAAATGACTTAAACACAAAACACGCTGATCAAATGAACAAACGTCATCTCAATTGTGGACTAAGATTAGCCGATCGTAGCCTGGAGAGCCCAGGAAGGTGGTCAGGTGCTATTCCAGGCTTTGGCGCTAAAAACATGGATTGAAATCCAAGTTCGAAACATAACCCCCCCACCCCCCCTAAAAGTCTTTCATACAAACACAGTGGTTTTGATAAACAAACGTCATCCACGTTCCAGAATAAGATTAGACGAGTTGAGCACAAAAACACAAGCTCACCCTCGAAGAAAGCGACTTACTTGCTATGATAGGCCTGGAACTCCAAACAATACGTGAAAAATGTGTCATGAAAGTTGGAGGAAAAAAAAATAATAATTCTGAAGGAACACACGCCATCAAAGCGGCAGAATAAGACGAGCCTATCTGAGAACAAAAGGGGGCTGTGTTCCTCCCAAGAATCCAGTCCGTTGCTATGCTAAATTTGGTGCGAAAAAAAACACGGCGTGGCGGCCATGTTGGAAAACACAATCCCGCAAAAGAATGATTTTAATAAACAAAGGCGTATGAAAGTCCCAGAATACGATATATACGTATGTGTGCATAATATAGCCGAGTTTTAAACACAAAGACCCATGACTCCCCCGCGCCCCACAGAAAAATAATCTAATCAAACGCCATGCTAGGCTTAGCCCTCAAAACAACATGGTAAACATTCATGGTGGAAATAAACAAAATACTGTCATGACTTTCCCACAAATGCGGTGATCGTAAAGAACAAATCTCATCAAAGTTCCGGAATAAGATTGACCTCGTGTAGCATAATAGAGCTAACTCCCTCACAGGAAGCGACTCAGTTGCTACGCTAAAAAAAAACGGCTGCTTCCCTCCCGCTGACAGTCACGTGACTGCAGGTGAATAAATTATATTTACAAAGTTTGAACATTTGGTATCAAGGAAACAACGCACACACGCGCACGCACGCACGCACACACACACACACACGCACAACATCCAACAGCGAGTCATCGGAATGACAGTAAGAATAGAACAAGAGAATGACTGAAAAATGTCAAACGGGCTCTGTCTAATTCTTGGTTACTCCTTTTCATCTCCTCGATCTGTTTTTGGTTTTTTTTTTTTTTTACCAATGAAATGCAGTGGAATGAAATAACATGACCAGAACCTGAAATTAAAATGAAATATGGCCATTATGAGGTCATCATTAGCGATTCCATCCAGCCGTGTCCTGTCAGGACATCTCGGTCACACTGTCGCTGCACTTGGAATTCTTCGACCGGGGGGGGTGAGGCATCATCACTTTTGCGGGGGGAATTATGGGTCGAGCATGAAATCAATCCAAGGAGGAAGAGGATTGTGCTTTCAGATTAGCATGTGGCGCCACAGCTGTGCTCACGGGTAACGTCCCATCTTGTGTCCATGTCGATTAAATCAACTCCAACGGTCGCCCCCCCCCCCCCACCCCCTGCGTCACCACTCCTCCAATCGAATCACGTGTCGTCGCCCTCCGTTCCCTCCGGCTCCTCCCCCTCTTCCTCCACGCTCTCTACGATTGGGTGCTGAGGCTGAGGCTCCTCCCCTTTGCCGGCCCTGGACAATGCATCCATCCAACGGCGCTGGAGCTCCTCGCCGTCGGCGCTGAAGTAGAGCGTCAGGTGACTCTGGGAAATCTTAAAGGTGTGCCGACGCTCCGGGCGGTCACATGACTCCGGGAGGGAAACATCGAAGCCGATCAGAGGGACGCTGCGCTGCGCCTTCACGTCCTGGAGACACATGGCAATGCGGTGAGGGGCCAACTGCGCGTTTCAAATTATTCGGCGGGTCAAGGCAGCATGATGGCCAAGAAATTAGCACAAGGGTGTCAAATATACGGCCCGCGGGACGGAACCGGCCCCCAATGAGGTTCTATCGGGCCCGCAGGATAATTTAAAAGTGGAAAAAAATACATAAAAGAAACAGAATGAATATTTTTAATGAGCTGCAATTCATAGATCATCCGCTAGGGGAATACTGTTTTGATCACAGTCAAAGACAGCATTGTTTTGATCAGAGAAGAAGACAATCAGAAGTCTCAGTCTGTCACTGAGACAGACCCAACACAGCAGTAAAAGCCAGCAACCAAATTGCTAGCGAAATAGCATTAGCATCACAGCCGTATTCCGACGGCGACTTTGTTAAACGATGCGTGATGAAGGTGGCTGAACTTGTATGTCCGGAGAAGAAACAAGCTTTGGCCAATACAGTCAAACCTCGGTTTTCGAACGTCTCGGTTCTCGACCAATTTGGTTTTCGACCAAAAATTTCGAGTTTTTTAGGCCTCGGATGATGAACAAATTTCGGTTCTCGAACAAACTGAGCGTACTTGAATGCACCATTTGACTCCTCTCGGCTTCCTTACACCAGGAAGTGACGCTTCCTGGGGTAGACGAGCAAGTGATGCTTCCTCGTGTTGCTTTCCATCGTGAGCAGACGTGTTCAATAAACATTTTTATTATCAAAAGAGCGCGGTTTCGGTTTTCGAACAATTTCGGTTTTCGAACAGCCTTCTGGAACGGATTATGGACGAAAACCGAGGTTTGACTGTATTAGCCTGACGAGGAATTCTACACCAGAAAGGATTTAGAACCTATCAACGGATTTAGACAGACAATTGAAACAGAGAGTCAAGTCATTTTGTCAAATGTTTTGTAAAAGATATGTTCATTAACCCTCATGCAGTCTTTTTAAGCGGCTGCATGAAAGGGTATTACGTCCCAAAAATGTCCCTCTTCCAATGTGCAACAACCTTTTTCACTTTGAATTTTTTTTCACTTTCAACCCCTCAAAATGTTCAGTGGGAATTGGCCAAGACATCGATATACATCCTATGCAAAAATTTCAGCTTCGTGGAGTTATTTTTCACTGTTTTGTCTGTGGTGTCCATTTGTCCAACAGTCCAAAATCGTCCAAAGTGTCCAAAATGTCCAATTTTGGGATAATTACTGCATGGGGGTTAAATGTCAACATTTTCCTAATGTTCTAGTGATTCTTTCTAAAAAAAAAAACAAAGGAAAGTCATGATACAGTATTTTGGTTATTTATAGCAGAGTATGGTATCATTTTAATGGTCCGGTCCACTTGACATCTATCGATCAATGGGAAATGAGTTTGACAACCCCGAATTAGCACGTCTGCCTCACGCTGTAGCTCAGGACTCGGGCCTTCCCTTCTGAGGGTTAGATTGATGGGAAGCTGTGAATGCTTGCTCAACTGGCCAATCCGTGCCAGTGTGGACATTTGAACGAAAAATGGTCCGACTGACTGAATGTTGCGTTCGGCACCCACCTGAGGAGCTCCGTAGATGTAGAGCACCAGGGGTTCATTTTCGGGGATGACGAACCAGGCCTTCTGCCAGCCTCGGCCAGCCCCTTTCTCCATGTGATGCAGGAAGCTGCACATGACGCTGTTCTCGGCCGCCAGCGAGGCTTGTTTCTACGGTGACAGCCAGGGGCGGGAGTAAGTCAAATGGAAGTCGAAAAGTCTTCCCTTTCGAGTTTTAGGCAAAACGCAAGTTACTGTGGCAACAATCAATCTAGTCTAACGAGTCCTCGCGACCGTGTGACGTCCCTCTCACCTCCAGGATAGAGCGCCTCCTCTGGCTGCTGCCCGCCATGATGGAAGGCACAGGGGACACGCCCACTAGCATGGCGTAGCAGTCCACGCACACGCGATTCGTGCGGTTGTTGTCGTACGAAAGGCGGGCACGGAACTCGGAGCATTTGCCGCAAACCACCTGGTGGTGAGACAGGAGGAGTCTTTAGAAGGGTTACTACTGGTGGACGCCACGGCGACCGAGCAAGCGAGGAGCGGAATTGGACGCACATGACCGCAGGCTTTGCAGTGGTGGCGCCGCTTGGTGAGGGCGTTGAACGCCTCCTGGCACTTCATGCACAGTGTCACTTCCTTCTCGCGGATGGGCGTCGGCGCACGCTTGCCCAGCTCGGCG